>OZ022595.1:4140641-4185641 GCA_963669155.1 Arbacia lixula
ACAACAACAACAACAACAACAACAACCCTATCCCGTTGCATTCATGTTATTCTGGTTTTATTACACTTGTATTTTCATATATTTCATTTTTATCCACGTTTTTATTGTATTCATAATCTATTTTACTACATATAGGGATATGTTTAGTTCTGTTATGCTCTATATAAGAATCGCTAAAGATTATTATCATTAGCTATTTTCTGTAAGCGTGGTTAGTTATGGACAGAATACATACAAAATAAAACAAAACTATTTCACACCATGCAACGTAAGTCAAAATCATATCTCTTGACATACGTTTTATGTGAACTCCTTTCCAAAAATGATCCTCACGTTTACTCTTACCTTCTCTTGGAGACAGATCATCGAAATCAATCGAGTAATTACCCACTGATTCCGATCGATTTCTTTTGAAGCAGTTCAACATCTTGGACCGTTGGTAGTACTCTCCGTCTTCACGATTATCCTCAGTTACAATCCAAATACAGTGTATAATACTCCCGGGATAATACTGTAGACGCACCGCTCGAAAAAGCAACGAACTGCGCTAATAAGTGCACTATCTAAACGCAATATGCCTATTGAAGAGCGCTTATGGTACTTCTTTACAAACGGACGGTCGATATCAAACAATGATATCGTGTGAAATTGAATGCGAATAACAGCGATAGTGTCCAAAGAAACGACTGTCCAGACTGGTAGTTTCTGTAGTCCGATTGCTATCGCGAGTCAATGTACGCCAGTGCATGAAATAGAGGAAAGCTGCAGTAGTCAGCAAAGATTGCAATCGTCATTCAGACCGAAGCAAAGTGCCAGTATCAAAGATGATGCTAAGCCCGTTAAAGCGTCAACATTATCTTTCCCCAAGTACCACTGTCTATGCGCAGCCGCGTCCCTGGTATATAGCCTCATCCGCAAAGATGATTAAATACAGTAGGCCATCCGAACTTTATACCATTCAGCAACGTTTGATAAAACGAATGCTACTGACATTGGTGATGTCCGAGATTAAATGACCACGAACAATTCAATCTACACATGCCCCTCCTTGATGCAATACCTGGGAAAGACTAGTGTAAATAGAATCAAGAAGATAGTGATAGTATATAAACACTGCTGTGATAGGTAGTCTAATCTCCGGACTGTCGGACACTTTTAATCTAAAAGAAGATAGAGTCTACTACACATTACACTGACCACTTCATCATTCTCCTCTTTTCTCAGTCTGAAAATAATCTCTGAATGACAAGTCTACTGCAGCCAGACCCCAATATCAAACAGTTTAGATTAAAAAAGCCCCAAAGCCTGGACGACAGGCTACGTTATCTGTTGAAATGCGTTGTAACATATGTGAGTGCGCCCACTGTACACCACCCATAGAGTTATATAAACCTAAACACAACTCTATGACACCACCCCTATCCAGCGGACATTGTCATTATGGTAAAAGAATGGCGCCATTATAGCTCCATGCCTCAGTTGAAGAGAAACGTGACAAAATAACGTACGTGCATGGAATGTCATATCATTATATCACATCCATTTAGTCAATGTCAGGAGTTGGGATGAATGGAAAACATCAGCATCAATATTGTGGATAAAAATGCCTGACAAACCTACTGTATTGCATAGCTTTGCAGAGCACCCTTTTTAGAAGTTGGCTTTATCTGATCGCACGGTGAATTCCGTAACACCGCGAAGTTTATGGCATTGTATAATTTTTCTATCTTGTCACAATATTTTGTCGTTACACATGCTTTGGTTGGATTCTCATCTAAACACAACAAAAAAGTAAGTTCCCCCACCTAAGCAAAATAGTATAACTTTTGATCAAAAAGGTTTTGAGCAATATAATTTGGCTGGAATATTCTTTAACTTATTAAATAACTTCCCTGTAAAAAACACATTAATCCATCCAGTCATGCATGAGTGAGCACACACTAAAGGCAAAATTGTCACTTTTCAAAAGTCACAAGGGTAATTTTGAGACTCTGTCATATGAATTTTTAATAAATTCAATTTCTGGTGCATAATTTATGTCCTTTCATTGTTTATCATCCATCTCCGGATGCAATAACACCTATCCAGACAATTAATCCATTGTTCTGGGTGAGTGAGCACCGTTTAAAAAAAATACTCATCCCTCTTGAGTTTGAAACTTTTAAAAAACCTTTATTTTTGTGAAAAATAAAACTCTAGATATTTTGACAAAGATGTAACATGACCTATTATTTGAGCATAAGAAATCATTTTCGTGTCATAGTTGAGTGAATACACTTTAGAAATTGCACAATAAATGCAAGTGTACTGTTAAAACGGCAGAAACAATCACCTTGTGACTTTTGAAAGGTGACAATTTTGCCTTTAATGTGTGCTCAATCAAGCATGACTGATTGGATTAATGTGATTTTCACACGGAAGTTAGTTAATAAGTTAAGAAACAATCCTGCCAAATTATTTTGCTCAAAACCTTTTTCATCAAAAGTTATGCTATTTTGCCGGGGGGGGGGGGGGGGGTGGGGGGGGGGGCGGGGGGGACTTACTTTTTTTTTGGTTGTGTTTATGTATATACAATAGAGCAACGCATACTGCACATTAGTATTATATTGGGAAATACAATAGGTCATTGTTTGGTTGCATTTTGAGCGCGAGATTTCGCCGGGGATGAAGTCGGTCACACCCTATTTCGCGTACGTAATAACTATGGATGAGAGATGGTTGTTCGCATACGTGGTGTCGGAGGATGTACTTTGACCGTTATTACGTCATGATGTTAACATGTGAGAGAGATGAGAGACTCAAGTGTTTGTATTCCGTCTTGCGCCGAGTCAGTTTGCTTGACGAATGGGGTCACCGTCGGTCACGTGATTAACAGGTCGCCTCGGCGCCACGTACGGTAATTCAGAGGAGTACCATACGAGTGACGTATGATAATGGTATACACGTTCACGCGGACCGGTTTACCGTTGCCCAACGCTGTGCGCCGTTTATGCTTCCGCTTTCCCATGCACAGCGGCAAATCATCGTAATAATTACATATTGATTATAACGTCAAGACGACCGATTGTGTCACGAGAGAGAGAGAGAGAGAGAGAGAGAGAGAGAGAGAGAGAGAGAGAGAGAGAGAGAGAGAGGGAGGGGGGGGGGGGGGGGGGGGTGAGGGGGAGCGGGGGTCGAGACATGGAGATTTGAATGTGTATCCATGGTGAGAGCGTTCTAATAAACAACATGATTTAGAAAAGAGCACAACTTTCGGTAACACTTTTCTGTTCACTCTTGCGTTTCGCCTTTTCATCCCAAATATCATTATTCAGAAGAAAAAATAAATAAACTAAACAGTATGTAAAAGTAAAGCCATACATATTGATCTGGTTTAGGACGCATTTTCCGTTGGTTTTGTCGGCATGACGGTGGCATTTTGAAAAACGCATTTATTTAAGTTCTGGCGAAGTTTCGAGTCTTTTGCTAATTAAAGTTACGACTGGCCTACTTTACACTTGGGTCAGAATACGAAATCATTTAGCTTAGACAATGGCTCAATTTTCTTCCAGAATACCAAAACTTAGAGTAAGAGTTAGGTCAGTCAAAACTTTACGAACGATAGACCGAGTATGAATGGCATCACGTGACAAGTGGGTGTGAAAGGTGACGAGGATAGAGATTCACCTTGTATATTGTGTGGGGTGGTACTCTGAAAACTAACTTCAAAGTTTTAAAGTGTCGACTTTTAAAAATCCTCTCCGATTTACTATACTTTCATTGACCTTTTAGCACAGTTTTCAGAATACGTGCAACTGACTTAGCCAAGAAAGCTGTCGGGGTTGTTGGGGTTACCAAAATGTCACCCCCACCCTAACCAGAGACAGACACAAATACATACAACACACACATGGATACATCCATACACAACACACACACCCAGCTGTGCATGCATAGCACACATGCACAAAAGGTGCAATTTCTTCACTTCTGCAAAATGTTGATGGCCATACCCAAGGCCTTCCTTCCTAATCAACATTCCTGCTCGTCTCTCTCTCTCTCTCTCTCTCTCTCTCTCTCTCTCTCTCTCTCTCTCTCTCTCTCTCTCTCTCTCTCTATCCCTCGTTAATGCCACTTCAAATATAATGTTAATAAGGAGAGTGAAACCATGCAATTGGATTGTATAAAAGTAGAAAACTAAAAAAACAGATTGGTAAGAGTTTGAGAAAATTTTGGTATTTATGATTTCTAGCACCGATTCCTAAATCACTAACCTTGATGTGCAACTCAATTGGTCCGAAATGACGTACTGCATTGAATTAATATCAACAGTATTTGTGTAACATGCGCATTCAAGACAATACCCAGACCATTATTTTCTTATCTTCAATTGAGAGAATAAACTAATACGGCTGAATATGACTTTTAAACACAAATAACCTCCTTACAATCTAATTTTTCTCAAAATGTTGCTACATGTACTCTGTTTCTTTAACGGTTATTTGTATTCACATTAATGTACTATAGGGGTCTAATTCCCATTCAAGTGGAAAGACAGCTAACACATTCCCTACCAGGGTTACAGCTTGGAGAGGTATCATCCCCTATCTGCATACTCAGCCAAAAAAAGCAGAAAATGAAAGTTGAAGCCATTTCTCTCGAGTTGGCGTTAGTCCTCTCCGAATAAGAGATCACAGATGTCCATACGGACAACCAAACAATAACACACAAAACTGATTACATGGTGACGCATTGATATATTGTGATAAAGATTAATGTAATTACAAGTAATGTGATACAAAACTGTTCACAAATCACAGATAAATGCACAAAAACACAGTAGCAAAATCATGAATTAATATTTTTTTTTTCATCTGAGTTTGAGTAACCAGTGTGATAACTTTAAATTTTGTATCCCACTTTGGAGTAAGTCATGGCACCACCAACTCACAAGGAAATATAGAATAGTGTAATAGTGTGCCTGACACAGCACCAACTCAAAGTAAATGTACTTGCGATCAAGCAGTTGTTAGCTGCTGTCAGCATTCATGTCCCTTGGGTACGTTGCATATACTCCCAATAGTGGTTCTACTTAGTTGGCATATTGTATTGAGCCTGGATTTATTATGTGGAGTGCAAATGTACAGTACACCATGTGATTCTGTATGTTTGTGCTGCCTAAATGTGATCATACCATGTGAGTTTAAATACCACTAAATTCCCTTTGCTCAAACCCAGAATTCCACACCTACATAAAGCAATTACATTTGAATGGCTCTACTCTTCTCCACGAATAGATACTACACTTGTACTCTATAGAACGATTCAACTGTGCGTTATATTACAGACTGGGCAGCCCTTTTACAAAAGTCATGAAACTGGGCATGAATCAGCAGTATACCCGACGACAACATGTATGAAATTTCAATCAGCTTCACAAACATTTTCAGGAAACGTGTAGAACTATTCTTGTTTACGTTTGAAACATAGCAACCGTAGTCTACACTCATATACTGTATTGCAGCATCCAGCAGCGCAGAGCAGGCATTGCACACACTGCTTGCATAACCACAAATGATAACTGACCTCTGACCTCTGTGTGGAGAGGTCGGAGCGGAGAACTCGTCCAAAACCTCTGCAAAATCTTGAGATCATTATTCGGCTCAAAGTCAGCTTCCAGTTCTGATATTGTGAGGGAAATTCCTAATCAGTGTTTTCTTCCATTTTCCATGTTTTTTTTATATACAAAATTGTATTGTTTTGACCTGCAAAAGGGCTACCCTGTCTTTAAACTATCTTTGACATTTATCAATCAATATTTGATAAGATGTTTATTTTCATACAAATTCGTAATAACCAAATGCTAGTGACAGCGTAAGTAATAGTGAACATTACATTGACACATTATGGTAAGACTGTGTACCCAAAGTCTTAAAGAATAATTGCTTTAAAATCAAAGAAAATTACATCAAATGTATTTTCATCTATATGCTCAAAGTTTTGCAACAAAATATGTAATCTTGATGTACAAAAAAAAGCTGATAACAAAATTGTCAACATTCCATTTTTCTTAAAACTCTTACCTTATATGTGTAACTTCTTTGTCAACAAAAATGTGAATTTAAGGAGAGCAAATGGAAAGCAAGTTAAACATTGAACAATACACAACAAATCACTGAAAAAAAAAACAGAGAGAAAATATTTTTAGAACAAGAAGTTAAGAAATACTCTAATATACCTTTATAATATACATGTAACTCTTCACTTGGATATATGTCAATTCATATTAACTTACGTTTCAATGTTAATTAACAATGTATTGAAAGAGCTGTATACCACATACATGTAGCAATATATCGAAAACAATAAAAAAAAATTAAATCAGAAGAATCTTGCTTGCAAATATTATGTGTTTGCATTTTCCTTCTGAAACAATGGGAATACACATTCAAAAAGATTAAAAAAAAAAAAAGAACAACTGCAACCATTACCCATGGGGAAAATTTCTTAAGAGCAGAAGAGAAAGAAAAGAACAATATTTTTGAAGAGATGGTCAGAAAAATAAAATCTCCAGCAGTTTGTCACACCTCATCCACCATCATAACACATTTCCCTTTTGAAAATATGGACAGAAAAATATAAATGAGTCAATAAACAAAGCTCTTTGAATTGGAAGTGTTCCATTTCACCTTACACATGACTTGACATTTTTTTTCCCCTCCACGAAACTACTAGTCAAATCAATACTATCTAATACACATTTTCAAACATCACATAAGATATGTTAAGATTGATGATTTGATAAAGCATATATACGGTAGTTTCTTTGCCATAAAATATAACATGTAAAGAAAGAAAAAGGGGCACTCATTGGTATGACATGCAGCATCAATCTGTTTAGACAACCCTTCCTTTTCTATCTATACTTGTTCAGGGAGAGGATGACAGTGCAGTGAGATGTTGGACAAAATATTCCTAAGTGGGCGATTTGATATGTCTCGACAAACCTTTTCATACGTTGTAGACTGGACTGGATGAGAAGCTTATGAGAGCAATGTGAAATAAAAATGTTCCTTAGTGGGTGATTTAATTTTAAAGTAATATACTCTTGACTAATGAAGAGGGAAAGGGGTTGTGTTTGTCAATCTTGATGGCCCCAGGATGTGGTGTTCCGGTTTGCTCATTTACTTCCTCCTCTCGCGGCGGTTCTTATTCTGGACATATGGTGAGAGATAAATAATGAGAGGTACATGTCAGGATGCTCATACATGAATACATACATATTCAATGGACATGACATCCACACAAGCCTGCCAGAGAAGAGTCTGAGGAACAGACCCAAGCAGGATTCTCAATACACATAGCTGACTGCATGATTGTAATAGGTGTAATTATAACTTTAAAAAAAAAAATGAAAACAAGTTACAGCTCAAATCAGGCTGAAATTGACACATCATAAAGTCAAGGGATGTTAATTTTTTTTAAGAAGCAGGGTTTTTTTTAAATTTCATCAATTACTTTTCCTGTAATAATCCATGGAATATTTAATGAGAATAATAATCGATGAAATATCACAGAACCTGCTTTGAAAGAATCTGACGCCCTTTGAATTTATGATGTGTCAATTTCGGCTTGATTTGAGTTGTAACTTATTTCTTATTATTTTTCAAAAGTGTCAACAGGTTTTTTAACACCTAGTACTACTACAATTTCTCACTTGTTGAAATGATCCGTCAACAGCTCTCTTCCAAGGCAAACCTGTCCGAAAGACTACTCTGACACTCACCCTCTCCACTCCATTTGTTTTCTTTCTTTTCTCACTTGCTCTCTAAGCAGTTCTTCTCAGAGTTAATGTCTCTGAAAGAATACTCTACTCTCACCCTCTCTACTCTATAGTTTTCATTCTTTTTTTGCTCGCCCAACAGTCCTGTTAATGATTACCACATGGTGTACTGTTCAACTAATCGCAATATCATACTAGTCTATACCTGAACTGCCCGCAAATATTTTTTTTACACCACTGTTTAGCCATTTTACGCAAACATACAGTGCGAGCGACTGGACATGGAATCTAGTTCAGCGCATTATCTACCATTATACTACAAGCAATCCACAGGTATTTTGGATCGCAGCTAGTGCGCGACCTGCGACTATACTTGTGTACGAATTGTTGTGTGTACGCCTATGCATGGTCTTGCAGCTTGTTCGAGCATCACATCACGTCATATCAGATCAGCAGAATTCAGACAATGGACTTATCTTCTTTCCTTTCCATAAAGAAGTTCCACGTCTCCTAATTCAGTAGCCCTACAATCCGCATTTGTTTTTTTCGTCTTACTCTTGACTATTCCTCTTCAGTGTTCCTATACATGCATTTTGTTCCCTCGATCTGCCCTCAAACGTCCCCTAGGCGTATGAATGAATGTATCAAACATGCAATTCACATTTAGTACAGCGCAAGTGCTTCCATGCCGTAGCGCGATCATTGATGGCATGATCGTCTGTGACGGTTAGACTCCTTCACCAGAGCAATATTTTGGCGAAAGTGGCTAAACAGTGGTGTAAAAAAAATATTCGCGAACTGCCCAGTGCTTCACTATGAAAGGCCTGTACGAATGAGTGGGGAGTACTCTGTGCTTCTGGCTTACTGACCATAGCTCTGACAATAGACTTGGCACCCATGGGGATTTAGCTTACATGAACAGGTAACCCCGTCACACGCAGTGGAATATTGGGCATACTCCAATGATATTCAAATGACCACTGACAATGTTTCTCAGTGGTGATGGGAGCATGATTTCAGCCTTTTACTAAGGCATCAAATTAAGTTCAGTTTTGAGAATATGGGGTTCAGCAGGTAGGCTTACCTCGTTGTTTTGAGCCAGCAGGATCAAGATGTGGCGGAAAAGATTGATGAAGTCCATAAACAGGTCCACAGAGTGCCTGATAAAAGAGAACATATGTAAGGATACAGTTACAACTACCCGTAGGCAAATATATTCCAATCACATGGACATTATATTTCTGCTCTTTTGCTCACGAAAAAACTCCATAAGGGTTGTTTTACAATCAGGGTACACACTCCTGTCTCACAGGGGTAAAAAAAAAAAAATGTTTGTTCATTCTTCCTAATTTGTTACTTGTGCATTGTAGGCAAGTTGAATGTAAAGAAATATAAAAATTGGGGCTTAATGTCCTTAACTTTTTTTATGGATCTAAACAACACTAAATTGTCAAAAATGTAGCATGTGGACCTCTGATGCCATCCTGCCATACCCTGACTAGAAATTTCACCTAAGATGCTTCATTAGAAAATAACTTATTTTGCACAATTTCAAAAACATTTATTCAAGTAAATTGACAATTTTGATGAGCGAAACTCTAAAACAGGCCATCTGACAACAAAGAGTTAAGGATCCTGAATTCCACAGACCATGTATACCAGGTTTGTTATACTTCCCTAATGTACATGTCAATGATGCTTTCGCATGCAAAGTTTGAATGTCCTATGATAAATGGTTACCGAAATACATGTATGTAGTGTCAAAAAAATCATTCGGAGAGGACATTTCTTTTTCGGAGAGGACATTTTTTGACATTATTTAGATAATGCTTACCAAGTGAATGCTTATCAGTGAATGATAAATGGAAATTAGGATTACTGACATGAAAGAACATCTTTTTTGACTTGTTTAATCCAAATTTAGAGCACATTGATAAGTTTCATGCACGAATCTCTACTAACACCACTTAAAAGGCAAAATGACAACAAAGAGCGAGCAATTCTCAGTTTAAACAAACTAGTTCCACCAGATTTAGTGTACTTTACAAACAATGCATCTGTTAAGGTTGGTTTGATGTATGTTAAGTTTGAAGGTCCTGTAATAAATGGTTAATGAGATATGTAGCATAAACAAATGTAATTTGGAGAGGACACTTTTACATTGGAGAGGACATTTTTTTTTACTTGTAGAAAATATTAAATTAAATAGTGAAAAAATGTCCCCTTTCAATTAATGATATGTCAGATTGTTGAGTCAAGTACAAGAATATATTTTCAAAATTCTTTATCAGAACTTTAAACAAATTAGCAAATTTTATGTAGGAAACCCTTTAAGAACAATTCTGAATTGTGCCACATGAGTATAAACTTACAAAGGACTGTCAACCCTCAAAAAAAAAAAAAAAAAACATGAGAAGTTTGAAATATGTTATACATTTCAAATACACATTCAAGGGTGCTTTTGTATGCAAGCTTTTAATGCACTGTGATTAATATTTGCTGATACATGAAGTGTCAAAAATGTATTTTTGATAAGGACAACTCTTTTTGGAAAGGATATGTTTTTTTTACATCACAAAAATAGCACTCAAGATACATTCAGAATGTGAGCTAATGTGGCTAATTTTTCTACAAAGCAGTAATGAGTAAATATTGATTTAATAGTAGTAATTGGTAGGTTTGATTGGTACAATTTTAAGAGATCGGGCATCCGATTCCATTCATGATCATAACAGCAGCTGGTAATAAGAGGACAACATATCAAATAAAGCTGTAGAATTTTTACCACGGTTGTTGTGGGGGGGGCAGAATATGGGTGTTGATACTAATTTAACATGTTCTTTCTTCATTGGGCACTAACTCCTACTAGCTCATTGTTGTCATAGTTTATGGAGACAGGATATGTAGGGCTCAAGTTAAATACATTTTTATGTCTTATTAATATACACACTAGGGGACGAAGTTAAACTTTTATAATTAAATTACTTGAAATCCAGGGTCTATGCATCATCCTTGTATTACTTATGTAAATCTCTTTTATAATATGTATTGTCACAATATAACATATTTACTTTGATGTAACCAGTGAAACACAAATTAGCATTTTTAAATGGACGGTATTCAATAAAATTAAAGTTTAATGCTGAAAATTTTCAGAGATGAAATACAGTAGTAGTGCTTTGCTACTTCATACTTTCTTCAACTGAAAGATCTTTGTTTACATGTAAATCCAAACCATATTTCTGACATGAACATGTTTAACACTGGATAGGCAACTCATAAAACTGACAATGTCTACAAATTATTTAGCAATGTCTACAAATATTTCAGATGCATATGTGAGCAAGTACATGTACATAGTGACAGATAAGGAGCAGTTCTTTCAGTCGAAACACCATTACCAACAGGTACATGTAGGTATACACACTGGCAAAACCAACTTGTTAAAGAACAACGCAGCAGATTGAAACTAGAGCAATTCGACTGCCATGCAGTCGATAAATATGCCTCCGCCTCTTTGCTAGCTCGATTTAGATTTGTTCTCAGAAAATGTGTATGTTTGGTGGGCAGTGTACCATTGAATTCCTATGGGAAATTAAAATATATTCTGTTTTTCCATGTTTAGCCATGAAGTGATACATCTCTGTACCATGTTTGGTTAGAGTCGCAACATTGGATTTGGATTTGGATTTGGGCTTATCATGAAAAATATCAATTTGGGGGGACTATTTAGCAAATTTTTGCAAAGTTCTTTGAGTTGTGACCTCTGATCTTCCATCCGTGGATTTGGATTTATTGTGAAAAAGACCAATTTTGGGCGATTTTGGAAACACTTATGTAAAGCCACCCTGAATACCACACCAAAACAGTTGAGTCAAAGGGTTAAACAATGTGTTACAAGATGACAGTCACCCTGAAGAGTACAGCTAAACAGTGGATTCAAAGGGTTAAACAATGTCTTACAAGAGGAAAGTCACCCTGAATACAACGGTTAAGCAGTGGAGTCAAAGGTTTAAACAATGTCTTAGAAGAGGAAAGTCACCCTCAATACCACATCAAAACAGTTGAGTCAAAGGGTTAAACAATGTGTTACAAGATGACAGTCACCCTAAATAGTACAGCTACACACTGGAATCAAAGGGTTAAACAATGTCTTACATGAGGAAAGTCGCCCTGAATAGTACAGCTAAACACTGGAATCAAAGGGTTAAACAATGTCTTACAAGAGGAAAGTCACCCTGAATACCACAGCTAAGCAATGGAGTCAAAGGCTTCAACAATGTCTTATACCCTGAATACCACAGCTACGCAGTAGAGTCAAATGGTTAAACGATGTCTTACAAGAGGAAAGTCACCCTCAATACCACAGCTTAACAGTGGAGTCAAAGGGTTCAATAATGTCTTATACAGAGAAAAGTCACCATGAATAACAGAGCTAAGCAGTGGAGTCAAAGGGTTAAACAATGTGTTACAAGAGGGCAGTCACCCTGAATAGTTCAGCTAAACACTGGAATCAAAGGGTTAAACAATGTCTTACAAGAGGAAAGTCACCCTGAATACCACAGCTAAACAGTGGATTCAAAGGGTTAAACAACGTCTTACAAGAGGGAAGTCACCCTGAATACCACGGTTAAGCAGTGGAGTCAAAGGGTTAAACAATGTCTTATACAGAGAAAAGTCACCATGAATAGCAGAGCTAAACAATGTACTATCAATGCAGTCAAAGGGTTAAACAATGTCTTAGAAGAGGAAAGTCACCCTGAATACCACAGCTAAACAGTAGATTCAAAGGGTTAAACAATGTCTTACAAGAGGAAAGTCACCCTGAATAGTACAGCTAAACAGTGGATTCAAAGGGTTAAACAATGTCTTACAAGAGGAAAGTCACCCTGAATACCATACACTACAGTTAAACAGTAGATTCAAAGGGTTAAACAATGTCTTACAAGAGGAAAGTCACCCTGAATAGTACAGCTAAACGCTGGAATCAAAGGGTTAAACAATGTCTTACAAGAGGAAAGTCACCCTGAATAGTACAGCTAAACAATGGAATCAAAGGGTTAAACAATGTCTTACAAGAGGAAAGTCACCCTGAATACCATACACTACAGCTAAACAGTAGATTCAGAGGGTTAGACAATGTCTTACAAGAGGAATGTCTTACAAGAGGAAAGAATACCACAGCTAAACAGTAGATTCAAAGGGTTAAACAATGTCTTACAAGAGGAAAGTCACCCTGAATAGTACAGCTAAACAGTGGATTCAAAGGGTTAAACAATGTCTTACAAGAGGAAAGTCACCCTGAATACCATACACTACAGCTAAACAGTAGATTCAAAGGGTTAAACAATGTCTTACAAGAGGAAAGTCACCCTGAATACCATACACTACAGCTGAACAGTAGATTCAAAGGGTTAAACAATGTCTTACAAGAGGAAAGTCACCCTGAATAGTACAGCTAAACAATGGAATCAAAGGGTAAAACAATGTTTTACAAGAGGAAAGTCACCCTGAATAGTACAGCTAAACACTGGAGTCAAAGGGTTAGACAATGTCTTATACAGAGAAAAGTCACCATGAATAGCGGAGCTAAACAATGTACTATCAATGCAGTCAAAGGGTTAAACAATGTCTTAGAAGAGGAAAGTCACCCTGAATACCACAGCTAAACAGTAGATTCAAAGGGTTAAACAATGTCTTACAAGAGGAAAGTCACCCTGAATAGTACAGCTAAACACTGGAGTCAAAGGATTAAACAATGTCTTATACAGAGAAAAGTCACCATGAATAGCAGAGCTAAACAATGTACTATCAATGCAGTCAAAGGGTTAAACAATGTCTTAGAAGAGGAAAGTCACCCTGAATACCACAGCTAAACAGTAGATTCAAAGGGTTAAACAATGTCTTACAAGAGGAAAGTCCCCCTCAATACCACAGCTTAACAGTGGAATCAAAGGGTTAAACAATGTGTTAGAAGAGGAAAGTCACCCTCAATACCACAGCTAAACAGTAGATTCAGAGGGTTAAACAATGTCTTACAAGAGGAAAGTCACCCTGAATACCACAGCTTAGCAGTAGAGTCAAAGGGTTAAACAATGTCTTAGAAGAGGAAAGTTACCCTCAATACCACAGCCTAACAGTGGAATCAAAGGGTTAAACAATGTCTTACAAGAGGAAAGTCACCCTAAATACCACAGCTTAACAGTGGAATCAAAGGGTTAAACAATGTCTTACAAGGGGAAAGTCACCCTGAATACCACAGCTAAACAGTAGATTCAGAGGGTTAAACAATGTCTTACAAGAGGAAAGTCACCCTCAATACCACAGCTTAACAGTGGAATCAAAGGGTTAAACAATGTCTTACAAGAGGAAAGTCACCCTAAATACCACAGCTTAACAGTGGAATCAAGGGTTAAGCAATGTCTTAAAAGAGAAAAGTCACCATGAATAACAGAGCTAAACAATGTACTATTAAATGCAGTGAAAGGGTTAAACAATGTCTTAGAAGAGGAAAGTCACCCTCAATACCACAGCTTAACAGTGGAATAAAAGGGTTAAACAATGTCTTACAAGGGGAAAGTCACCCTGAATACCACCGCTTAGCAGTAGATTCAAAGGGTTAAACAATGTCTTAGAAGAGGAAAGTCACCCTGAATACCACAGCTAAACAGTAGATTCAAAGGGTTAAACAATGTCTTACAAGAGGAAAGTCACCCTGAATACCACAGTTACACAGTAGATTCAGAGGGTTAAACAATGTCTTACAAGAGGAAAGTCACCCTGAATAGTACAGCTAAACACTGGAATCAAAGGCTGCAACAATGTCTTTCAAGAGGAAAGTCACCCTGAATAGTACAGCTAAACACTGGAATCAAAGGGTTAAACACCGTCTTACAAGAGGAAAGTCACCCTGAATACCACGGTTAAGCAGTGGAGTCAAAGGGTTAGACAATGTCTTATACAGAAAAAAAGTCACCATGAATAGCAGAGCTAAACAATGTACTATCAATGCAGTCAAAGGGTTAAACAATGTCTTAGAAGAGGAAAGTCCCCCTGAATACCACAGCTTAACAGTGGAATCAAAGGGTTAAACAATGTCTTACAAGGGGAAAGTCACCCTGAATACCACCGCTTAGCTGTAGATTCAAAGGGTTAAACAATGTCTTACAAGAGGAAAGTCACCCTGAATAGTACAGCTAAACAGTAGATTCAAAGGGTTAAACAATGTCTTAGAAGAGGAAAGTCACCCTCAATACCACAGCTTAACAGTGGAATCAAAGGGTTAAACAATGTCTTACAAGGGGAAAGTCACCCTGAATACCACCGCTTAGCAGTAGAGTCAAAGGGTTAAACAATGTCTTAGAAGAGGAAAGTCACCCTGAATACCACAGCTAAACAGTAGATTCAGAGGGTTAAACAATGTCTTACAAGAGGAAAGTCACCCTGAATACCACAGTTAAACAGTAGATTCAGAGGGTTAAACAATGTCTTACAAGAGGAAAGTCACCCTGAATACCACAGCTAAACACTGGAATCAAAGGCTGCAACAATGTCTTTCAAGAGGAAAGTCACCCTGAATAGTACAGCTAAACACTGGAATCAAAGGGTTAAACACCGTCTTACAAGAGGAAAGTCACCCTGAATACCATGGTTAAGCAGTGGAGTCAAAGGGTTAGACAATGTCTTATACAGAGAAAAGTCACCATGAATAGCAGAGCTAAACAATGTACTATCAATGCAGTCAAAGGGTTAAACAATGTCTTAGAAGAGGAAAGTCACGCTGAATACCACGGTTAAGCAGTGGAGTCAAAGGGTTAGACAATGTCTTATACAGAGAAAAGTCACCATGAATAGCAGAGCTAAACAATGTACTATCAATGCAGTCAAAGGGTTAAACAATGTCTTAGAAGAGGAAAGTCACCCTGAATACCACAGCTGAACAGTAGATTCAAAGAGTTAAACAATGTCTTACAAGAGGTAAGTCACCCTGAATAGTACAGCTAAACAGTAGATTCAGAGGGTTAAACAATGTCTTACAAGAGGAAAGTCACCCTGAATACCACAGCTAAGCAGTAGAGTCAAAGGGTTAAACAATGTCTCATACAGAGAAAAGTCACCATGAATAGCAGAGCTAAACAATGTACTATCAATGCAGTCAAAGGGTTAAACAATGTCTTAGAAGAGGAAAGTCACCCTGAATACCACAGCTAAACAGTAGATTCAAAGGGTTAAACAATGTCTTACAAGAGGAAAGTCACCCTGAATAGTACAGCTAAACAGTAGATTCAAAGGGTTAAACAATGTCTTACAAGAGGAAAGTCATCCTGAATACCACAGCTAAACAGTGGATTCAAAGGGTTAAACAATGTCTTACAAGAGGAAAGTCACCCTGAATACCACAGCTTAGCAGTAGAGTCAAAGGGTTAAACAATGTCTTAGAAGAGGAAAGTTACCCTCAATATCACAGCTTAACAGTGGAATCAAAGGGTTAAACAATGTCTTAGAAGAGGAAAGTCACCCTCAATACCACAGCTTAACAGTGGAATCAAAGGGTTAAACAATGTCTTAGAAGAGGAAAGTCACCCTGAATACCACAGCTGAACAGTAGATTCAGAGGGTTAAACAATGTCTTTCAAGAGGAAAGTCCCCCTCAATACCACAGCTTAACAGTGGAATCAAAGGGTTAAACAATGTGTTAGAAGAGGAAAGTCACCCTCAATACCACTGCTAAACAGTAGATTCAGAGGGTTAAACAATGTCTTACAAGAGGAAAGTCATCCTGAATACCAGAGCTTAGCAGTAGAGTCAAAGGGTTAAACAATGTCTTAGAAGAGGAAAGTTACCCTCAATACCACAGCTTAACAGTGGAATCAAAGGGTTAAACAATGTCTTAGAAGAGGAAAGTCACCCTCAATACCACAGCTAAACAGTAGATTCACAGAGGGTTTAACAATGTCTTACAAGAGGAAAGTCATCCTGAATACCACAGCTAAACAGTGGATTCAAAGGGTTAAACAATGTCTTACAAGAGGAAAGTTACCCTCAATACCACAGCTTAACAGTGGAATCAAAGGGTTAAACAATGTCTTACAAGAGGAAAGTCACCCTAAATACCACAGCTTAACAGTGGAATCAAAGGGTTAAACAATGTCTTACAAGAGGAAAGTCACCCTGAATAGTACAGCTAAACACTGGAATCAAAGGCTGCAACAATGTCTTTCAAGAGGAAAGTCACCCTGAATAGTACAGCTAAACACTGGAATCAAAGGGTTAAACACCGTCTTACAAGAGGAAAGTCACCCTGAATACCACGGTTAAGCAGTGGAGTCAAAGGGTTAGACAATGTCTTATACAGAGAAAAGTCACCATGAATAGCAGAGCTAAACAATGTACTATCAATGCAGTCAAAGGGTTAAACAATGTCTTAGAAGAGGAAAGTCACGCTGAATACCACGGTTAAGCAGTGGAGTCAAAGGGTTAAACAATGTCTTAGAAGAGGAAAGTTACCCTCAATACCACAGCTTAACAGTGGAATCAAAGGGTTAAACAATGTCTTAGAAGAGGAAAGTCACCCTGAATACCACAGCTGAACAGTAGATTCAGAGGGTTAAACAATGTCTTTCAAGAGGAAAGTCCCCCTCAATACCACAGCTTAACAGTGGAATCAAAGGGTTAAACAATGTGTTAGAAGAGGAAAGTTACCCTCAATACCACAGCTTAACAGTGGAATCAAAGGGTTAAACAATGTCTTAGAAGAGGAAAGTCACCCTCAATACCACAGCTTAACAGTGGAATCAAAGGGTTAAACAATGTCTTAGAAGAGGAAAGTCACCCTCAATACCACAGCTTAACAGTGGAATCAAAGGGTTAAACAATGTCTTAGAAGAGGAAAGTCACCCTGAATACCACAGCTAAACAGTAGATTCACAGAGGGTTTAACAATGTCTTACAAGAGGAAAGTCACCCTGAATACCACAGCTTAGCAGTAGAGTCAAAGGGTTAAACAATGTCTTACAAGAGGAAAGTCACCCTCAATACCACAGCTAAGCAGTAGAGTCAAAGGGTTAAACAATGTCTCATACAGAGAAAAGTCACCATGAATAGCAGAGCTAAACAATGTACTATCAATGCGGTCAAAGGGTTAAACAATGTCTTAGAAGAGGAAAGTCACCCTGAATACCACAGCTAAACAGTGGATTCAAAGGGTTAAACAATGTCTTACAAGAGGAAAGTAACCCTGAATACCATGGTTAAGCAGTGGAGTCAAAGGGTTAGACAATGTCTTACAAGAGGAAAGTCACCCTGAATACCACAGCTAAACAGTGGATTCAAAGGGTTAAACAATGTCTTACAAGAGGAAAGTCACCCTGAATACCACGGTTAAGCAGTGGAGTCAAAGGGTTAGAAAATGTCTTATACAGAGAAAAGTCACCATGAATAGCAGATCTAAACAATGTACTATCAATGCAGTCAAAGGGTTTTAATGTCTTAGAAGAGTTAGAGGAAAGTCACGCTGAATACCACAGCTAAACAGTAGATTCAAAGGGTTAAACAATGTCTTACAAGAGGAATGTCACCCTGAAACCACGGTTAAGCAGTAGATTCAGAGGGTTAAACAATGTCTTATACCCTGAATACCACAGCTAAGCAGTTGAGTCAAAGGGTTAAACAATGTCTTACAAGAGGAAAGTCACCCTCAATACCACAACTTAACAGTGGAGTCAAAGGGTTAAACAATGTCTTACAAGAGGAAAGTCACCCTGAATAACAGAGCTAAGCAGCGGAGTCAATGGGTTAAACAACGTGTTACAAGAGGACATTCACCCTAAATAGTACAGCTATACACTGGAATCAAAAGGGTTAAACAATGTCTTACAAGAGGAAAGTCACCCTGACTACCACAGCTAAGCAGGGAGTCAAAGGCTTAAACAATGTCTTATGCAGAGAAAAGTCACCATGAATAACAGAGCTAAACAGTGGATTCAAAGGCTTAAACAATGTCTCATGAGAGAAAAGTCACCATGAATAGCAGAGCTAAACAGTGTACTATCAATCCACTCAAAGGGTTAAATAATGAAGAAAGTCACCCTGAATACCACCGCTAAACAGTGGATTCAAAGGGTTTAACGATGTCTAACAGGAGGAAAGTCACCCTGAATAGCACAGCTAAGCAGCGACGTCAAAGGGCTAAACAATGTCTTATAAGAAAGAGGTCACCATGAATAACAGAGCTAAACAGTGGATTCAAAGGGTTAAAAAATGTCTTACAAGAGGAAAGTCACCCTGAATACCACAGCTAAGCAGTGGAGTCAAAGGCTTAAACAATATCTTATACAGAGAAAAGTCACCAATAATAAAGGGCTAAACAATGTACTGCCAATGCAGTCAAAGGGTTAAACAATGTCTTACAAGAGAAAAGTCACCCTCAATACCACAGCTTAACAGGGGAGTCAAAGGTTCAATAATGTCTTATAAGAAAAAAGTCACCATGAATAACACAGCTAAACAAGTTTAGATTGGCAATGTTCATTGACTTTTGAGCTCTTATTTCTTTGACTTCCTATCTAACCAGTCTGTGTAAATCCATCCTTGTATCAAGTTTGTTTAAAATTAGCCAATTTTGGGTGAAGTTCATTGACCTTTGACCTTTCAGGAATTTTACCCAAACTTCACCAGTCTACCTCCATGACGTGATACATCTCTGTACTATGTTTGGTTTGAATTGAATCATTAGTATTGGATTCAATGTGAAAACTATCTATTTGGGGCAATTTTTAGCCAATTTTGTCAAAGTTCATTGACGTTTGATCTCTGACCTTTGAGAAATTTCACCAAAAATGTCATCAGTCTACCCCCAAGTAGTCCTCCATCTTTGCACCATGTCTGGTTGGTATTGCACCATTGGATTTGAAAATATATTTTGAGAATTATCACTTTGGGGGCAATTTTTTAGATAATTTTTGGCAAGGTTCATTGACCTTTGACCTTTGAACTCTCAGGAGTTTGACCCAAACTTTCACCAGTCTACCTCCATGAAGTGATACATCTCTGTACCATGTTTGGTTAGAATTGCGCCATTGGATTTGGATTTGGGTTTATTGTGAAAAATATCAATTTTTGCAAAGTTCATTGACTTTTGACCTTCCAGCAATTTCACCAACAATGTCACCAGTCTACCCCCAAGTAGTAATCCATCGTTTCACTATGTTTGGTTGGAATTCCACCATTGGATTTGGATTTGTTGTGAAAAATTTAAAGTTGGGGGCAATTTGTAGCCAATTTTGGCAAAATTCATTGACCTCTGAACTTTCAGGAATTTTACCAAAAATATCACCAGTCTATCCCCAAGTAGTGATCTATCTTTGTACCATGTTTAATGAGAATTGCATCCTTGGATTTCGATTTATTGTGAAAAAGGTCAATTTTTGGCAAATTTTCACAAATTTCATTGACCTTTGACCTCTGACCTTTCAGGAATTTTACCAAAAATGTCACCAGTCTATCCGCAAGTAGTGATCCATCTTTGTACCATGTTTAATGAGAATTGCATCCTTGGATTTCGATTTATTGAGAAAAACATCAATTTTGGGCAATTTTTACAAAGTTCATTGACATTTGACCTTTGACCTCAATCATATTTGACCCCAATTTTACACACTTTATTAGTTACATGCAATACACACATGTACCAAGTTTCAAGCAAATCTGCTAAACGGTTCTCAAGATATTGCCTAAACGGATTCGGGACGGACGGACGGACGGACAACCCGAAAACATAATGCCTCCGGCCACTTCGTGGTGGAGGCATAAAAAGAAAGAGTTCTCTGGAAAATTTGCTGAACTCTGTGGGAGGTTTTATCATTAAAACTTTAATGTCTGCGGGAGATCGGTGTAGGGGGTTCGTTGGTGATGGTGAGTAATTCCTCCCTGCGCAGATGATCAGTTTTCTGCTTTCTCCATGGGCCATGCAAAGCGATTTGGTTTGCCTTTCTTGTAAGATAAATTTATTTACTTTACATAGTGCATTGTATTCCTTATAGATTTTTTTGTGATACCAGGGAGTATAATATTAAAATATATATTGTATTATGTTTCTCTTTTGATATACATGTATAACCATATATATTTTCAGCGTGCTTGTGCATAAATCTTTATAGGTATCATGTGCCTTTTTTCATGGATTTGGAAAATGTGTCAAAATAATTGTCCTCTCCGAATTTATGGGATACCATGATTATAAATGTTGAAAAATCTATCAAAAGACTCTGAAGTGTTTCAATGTGTAATAAACATAATCAAATGGATGTATACAACAAAAAAGAACACCAAATGATTAATGGTTCTTATTTCATTTTATGATTTTCTTCTTATTCAATGAAAATTTTGAAAATGGATGGTGATTCAAAGGAACATTTTCCTAAAAGCCCTTTGTATGATAAAATATGAAGTAAAGTATGTTTGTAGAGTGTATTTGATAAATATAAGTCATTTTTTTAAAACAAAGTTTCCTTTTTTGTCTCAAATTCAGTGTTCATCAATAAGCAATTACCATTCGGAGAGGACATTTTTTCTTTGACATATGGAAATGAAGTGTAGAAAAGCATGATTATAAATCTTGATATATGTAAATGATAGACGGCTATGAGCAATACAAAGAACATATCTGGGATTTAAAACTTGCAGGTTTCCTAGGAATAGTGAACAAATATGTAATTTTTTGGAGAGGACACTTTTGGAAGGAATCGAAACCTTCAAAATTCAATTGTGGGTTACCTGAAAATCAAACGTGTGTGGGTTATATAATTATGTCATATGTGTAGGATATGAGTTAAGGTTTTTTGAGGATATTTAAGTTCTGAAGTCTTTAAAAAAACTTATTCAGTTGTTTTCGGAGAGGACATTTGTGGATGGAATAGGCACGTTTTATATACTCCCACACCAAATTTTTAAACTATGCCCAAATATCACAAGATATATAGATTATGATTGTCCCCATAACAGTTGTTTATTCTGATGCAATATCAATGTTTCATAGTGATTAGTTTCCGAGATGCACTTTCTCAAACTTTGAAAAAATCAGATGAGACTGTGAAAAAGGCCTAAAAACGACCTATTTTGACATATTTTGAAAAATAAATAAGCTTTACCTATTTTTTTTTCGCTGTTTAAGCTCAAGATAACTGTCCATAATCATATGGCACACCAGATTTTGTATGTATATGTACCATTTTCTGGCAGGATATTGATAATGTTCAAATTTGTAGTGTGTACCCTGATTGTAAAACAACCCCTAAGGTATCATTTGTAATTTTTACAATGCAGTCTACATAGATAGTGTAAAGAGTTTATGCAGGGTAAATCATCTGTGAGAAATCATAGAAATATGTGTAATCTCTGATGGCATGATACGTATCAGATGACTTACAGTCACTATTTAATTATGATTTCTTTGAGACATTTGGCGATGATGGATATTTTAACTCTTGAAGATGCTGAAATTGAACAGCTACGTGTTGTGACATGAAGCTATAATCAAGCACCACTGATGTTGCACAAGATTTGAAAGGAAAATTTGAGAAAGCTTGTGTCACAATATATCTTTTTGACGACCTCATTGTGAGAACTCATGGGGTATGGTCACATTTAGGCAGCACTCTGTCTAGCATAAAAGGAATGATCGTGTAATGGAATTATTTTCTGTTCATATAAGTTAGGACAATGGCCTGTATTCTTATTGCGGAGAAATGTCACACACACATCATCGTTTTCATGACTTTTGGAAATGGGACACTCTGTCTTTCATAAAGCCATGTTTGGTAACCACTGGGCACACTCACATGATGTAATCCCTGTCACCACGGCTGTGCTTCTCTACGATGAGCTGGGTGTCAAACAGGATGAAGCCACTGAAGATCAGGACGCCCAGATACAGGCCGAACTACGGACAGAGAGAGAGAGAGAAAGAGAAAAGCTGGGTCTTTGACTCTTTGCATGCCACACCTTCAGAACAAAATGTGCATTCAGATGCTTGCCCAAATCATCGATAAGTAAGAAAATCATCTATTTATTAAAATGCTGGCTATAAAATTAGAGTGAAATGTCTTTGAATTATATTTCCTTTTCAAATTGTTTTCACAAGACGCACAAATCCCATAGAGCAGCAGTTTGCATGGCTCACACAGGTTAAAAGGAGAACGATACCCTGAAAATAAATTTAATTGCATAAAAACAGAAAAATCAGAAAACCACATTGGTACAACATTGAGGAAAATTAGATGTTATATGAAAAAGGTGTGAATTTTTAAAAATCATGATCACTAGCACTGATTCTTGTTCATCAACCACGAAATGACATACTGTACAAACTTCTTATTTCCATTGTGTGCCATGTGTTAAGAGACAAAACACAATGCATCGCTTGTCTACCTTTGATTTATAGAGCAAGCTTACACGGCTATTGATTAAGATCTTAAATTTATAACTGATTTTTCTCAAACTTTTGCTAATCTGGTTATTTTTTCTGCTTTCACTCAATTAAACTCATTATAGGAAATTAATTCCCCTTTCATTGATAGAAGCTGCAACATCCATGTATTCCTGACCACAGTACATGTAAAGCTGCCAAAGTGTACTTGTTGCAATAAATATTTTCCAAAAATGTTGAATAATACTTCATGCTAATCTACCCTCAGCTTTTGAAGTAATGGCCACTAATAAACTATGTATGTGTCATTGATCCATTCTTGCTCAGAAAATACATGCAAGTAATATAGAGCAGTAGTTGGTCTGGCACACAAAGGGTGAATTCATATTTACCTGGAAAACCATGGGGGACCTGAAGAAGATGTTGGCGATAGACATGATCAGCATCATGGACAAGCCTGACATCAGGGGACCTACATTAAGGAGGAGCATTCCCAGAGGCAAAGGAAATTTGTTAGATATAATTAGGCTGAGGCTATTTTAGAGCAAAACTGATCATTATTTTGCTTTTAAATTGGCAACACTTCTATTCTAAATGAGATTTTTATCATAAACGGAATAAACATTCCATTGTAGATTAACATAATGTCAAAGACATAAATTTAGTGCAATTGTGCTGACTTGAAGAGAAAAAGTGTGATTTCAACATTTCAGCACATTGCCAATTTGAAAATTTAGGGTTCACATGTTCCTTATATTGCTTTGTAAAATCACTTTTTGGCTAGATACAGAATTTGCATTGGATTTGTACATGAAATCACGTTTTTGAGCAATTTTTGGTTTGACATGCACGTGTACAGAATGTTACGTAACTTCGGGACTGCGTACCCCCGCATCGCAAATTTGGTCTTAAAAAGTAAGACTTGAAGGGAAAAGTCCTGAAACGCAGCAATGCGATCTTTTCGTTACAAATTTTTCGCAAAAAATGAAGAGGGGAGGGGCTGATTTTGGCATTCAGACACAAAAACTTAGTGAGATTCTGACCGAGGTCAAAACACCAGTATTAAAATGACACTACGTTTTGTGTGTGTGTGAACGTACCTGCCAAGAAGAGCATAGTTCGCTGCTGAGACATGAGGGCTGCCAGGCTGAAGCACACAAAGACCACCACCGTGGCCATGAATGCTGTGGTGATGATGCTGCCAAGGAGAAAATAGAAAGACTGTTGATATTGGCAGCACTGTGGGATCCCCACTGCAGTGTTTCCTAGGAGAGAATCTTAACTTTAAGGCCACCGCCACTGTGGTGCGTGGAAAGAAATACCAAAATGTGTCTTCTTCACCATCTTTCACCTCCATGCATCGCATGATGCCTTTCATAATCATTCTATCATTCTTAATATATATCATATGAAAACTGAGAATGATCTTTTTTCCTTCAATGATTGTCTCATGACTCTATTGTGGCATTATGGCATTGCGTAACAAAGCTGCTGAATTCTGGCTTTACTTCTAGTTCATTGATGTGACCATAACCATACACTGTCATGCCTTTTTGTATGCATACCACACTTCAAACTGTAATATCGTTATCTAACTTTGTTGCAGAATGATTGACAGAGGATAGTCAAAATTGATTCCATAACTATGAAGAAACAATGTAAGGGTCACAAACTAATTTTGTATGTTCATTCGGGATATGTCCTGGATGTAAGAGAGCTTAATCTCTGCTTGGGGGTAAGTTTTCAAATACTTACGCAGGATCAATCTCGGCAACGACTGAAAGAAGAGGACCGGTGCTGACACCTGCAATGTATAGAAGATTTTGAGAAGATATCAAGAAGGTTTCGACAATAGAGTACCGAAAAGATGTTGTCATGTCCACTGAAATGCAGGTTTCTGGTTCTAAACAACATCACTCAAGTTTGAATTTCACTGGGCCGACATTGCGTATTGGGCTAATGTCGGATACTCACTATAAGAGTCTTTGCTATGATAACCAATGTTTGCTCTACCCACATAGCATAGAACCAGTTGTCTTGACAACATGCTTACACGACATCACACTTTGCTACTATATATCATACATGGAGTGATAAGACGGATTCAAGATTATGTTTGACTATGATTATTGTCAATCTTGCTTGTTTATTTCACACCAATATTTTTCAGGCCCCATTCGGACTGTATTACATTGATCATATGCAAATTCAAGCCGTTCCAACTGTGAATTGATTATGACTCATTGAGTAGAGCATTGATCTGAAGAATGATATTCATATCTTAACTACTGTAGCTGATTAATCCTGTCCATATGATTAAAAAGCTGGTAACATTAACCCATTGCTCACAATTAGAGTTTTGGGCTTTGTGAACCCTAGTCCAGTTAGGATGTCAAAAGTTACCATGGAACTGCAGTTACCAAAAGGATGTGGCTTTATTGCGCCCTATAAGCAATTTTCTAGTTTAGCCTGTTGTCTAGTGTCTGAACAGCAGACTACATAGGAGTCACAAATGACATTCAGCTTGTAAAATAGTTTAACATCTCAACCAATATATAATATAGTCATGTAATATATATAATAGGACCATATACAGAGCTACCAACACAGAAAATCAAATATCAGGAAGATTTTGGAAAATTTCATCAGAAATCAGGGGGATGTCTATAAAATGCATAAAACCCAATGACAATAATCTATCAATAATCAGGGAGATTATGTGATTTAATGAAATCCATTGCAGTATTATTGGTCTACTTTCAGGGAGTCTCCTGCAAAATTGGGGAGACTTGGCAGCTCTGCCATATATCATCGCCACACACCTACATGTATTTCCACTCACCCATGCAGAAGGCAAATCCAAGGAGGATAGAGACACGTTTGCCCTGGTTCTCCTGAGTGTTGGGGAGGGAGCGAAGCCAGAAGAACAGCCCCAGTGTCGCAATGGATGTCAGGAACTGACCCTGCACACAAGCACCATTTAAAGTTAATCCACTACACAGCTTTAACAAGTGCTTAATTGGCCCAGGTTTTAGGCTGTGGAGTGCATGGACACAACTGAGTCTATTAATAACTTTGTCTGGTAACAAAGACTACACCCACTCTCCTCTTGCTCTTACCAGACATAGCTGTAAATAGACTCAGATGTGTTCATGCATTCAAAATCTGGGGCCATATTCATAAAACCTTACTAGCCTAGTTAGTTACTATTTTGCATGCAGCTGAATGCACTTCAAGAGCTAACTAAGCTGAGTAAGGTTTCATGAATATGGCCCCTAGAACCTAAGCCTGGAACCTTGGCTAGCACTTGATATGAATAAATGTAATATTGTATATGCCATATACATGCATTTCGCAGGGTTTTATTTTTTGCAAATTTTGCGAGTCCGGTGCTATCCACCAATTCAAAAACACCAAAAAAATATTACAGTAGCTTTGCTCCTGACATTTATACGACATGCACGCGCACATGTACTACTATTGCTCAGTACTCCACGATCATGAATTTTACCACTCGCACAATTGTCGCAAAGTCACAATTTGCAAAAAAGTAGACTTGCTAAATTTACAGTGCATCAATGGATGTGTGTTAATGAGATTATAAAAGAAGAATACAGTGTACTTTGTTTATGTTGGAAATGAAGCTACAAAATCCTTGTAGAAGGAAACAGAATTAATGGTGTTTTTGAAATTTGAAGGCTGTTATCTCACATTGCAGAGAAAATAACACATTGAAGCATCCATGAACCCCAAGAACAGCAAATAAATTAGGTTGCAATTTTCAATATGAATCTTAACAGGGACACAGAATTTATATACATGCAAGGCATACTGTCGACACGTACTCTTAAGTTAGGCTCTCAGGCTCAGCATGTATCTCATATGCAGAATGACAGTTGTAGCTAATAAAAATATCCACCACGATGACAAACATCTTTCGCACTAAAAATATCTTCCATTTGCCCTTATATGGATGTTATATCACAAATTTGACCAGACACTTCCTTGCATACAGCATTGCTAAGATTGAGTCAATAAGTTTTTATACAAATAGTGAATAGTCATGAGTGCAATGGTATGTTTTTTTGCATGAGGTGGAGGATGAGAGGAGGAGGCTTACAAGCTGAAGTGTTGGAAAATAGCAAGCTAGCTACATGTATTGTCATCTTCAGTCTGATACACACACATATACACACACATATACACACACACACACACACAACCCCACCTTCAGTACCAGGTGCATCTTACCTGAAGAATGTGTAGGACAGCATTAACGTAGCTTCCCACGGCTGCAGCCATCATGCACATCGTCAGGCAGGCATACACCCGCTTCAGATGGGACTGGCAGTCCTTGGTCCTGGGAAAACAAGTCATGTGATCAGCAGGCTCAGTGACTGGTTGTCCAGATATTAGTATCATTTACCTGGGGTAGCCTCTTCAGTGGTTAAACAGTGTTCTACCATGGGGCCCTTCTTTTGTACATCTTGACAATTTATACAACACTGTTTATTTAAATAACTACAATTCATTGACACCCATGTATCTTTATAATATTTGCATAATTTGAGCATAAATTTTAACACACAAAATTAGTTGAAAAAGCACATGTACATTGACCCATACTTATAGCTCTTGATGGTTTCTTCAATAAATCCACTGTTTAAACTCAGGATTAGGTAGAATACATGAAGGGTTTAATGAGGCAAATACCTGATTTTATGGTTTCAATGGCTTTTTAGTATGTGCATGTTTACATTCACATAACGCTGGTGTCTGATAACTCTTTAGAATACCCACAAAATTAGCTGATTACCAGGCTGTTGGACATACATGCATCTTATTACAAACCCTACAACAACAGTGAAAACAAATACACAGAGGTTCAGGGGCAATTAAGTTTCTGTGCTGTAAAAAGAACCCCTATACACTGTAGGGTTATGAGAGCATAATACACAGCATGGTTGATGGAAAATATTACTAGTCCCCACAAACGAGTCTTTTCCCCTGCTCAATAATTAGTTGATTATGCACTTACAGCTGCGAGAACTGGAAAACAGCTTTCCATTCAAATTTCTTGTTTCCTGCGAGAAAGTCCATGGCTTATAAGCTTGAAATCTGAAAAAAAAAAAACACAAGAAGAAAGCTAAGAAATATAGATTTTTGTCATAGATGTACATAATACATGTGAGAACAAAAGAATGTTAGACAAGAGAAACACAGTGAGTGTACATTTATATGGAACATATGTACAAGCAGACATGGAGTTTATTATAGTGAACAGATGTATTTGAACCAGTTACATGTAGTTACATGATATACAGTAATGCAATTTATGAATTACACCGAAAAATCAGTCGCTGTAGGACGTTGGTTCCGCTGAGATTGCATCTGGCTCCTCTGAACGCCCTATCTAGAGACTGAACATTGCACCTGTACACTGTATGGCATCGCACTGTATGGGTCGCCATTTTGAATATGAAATTGCTAATGCATAAGTAATTTCATGTATGCGCACATTTTTCTCCGCTTGTTTGCCGTGTGCTTTTTTTTTTTTCATCGAACAGATTGACGATTTAAATATTCATAGCCAACAACCCGTCAAACAATCTGATTGGTCAAATTTATGTCAGACTCAAGCAGATTGAAAATGTCTGCGATAAACGTGTGATCGGCAGACAGTAAGTCTTTAATTTTCACCTTTCTATACATTTGAAGGAATCTTAGTCCTAGAATTTATGAATATATAATAAAGATCTAATTTTGAATGAAGTAGATTTGTTGCATCTTAGCTTGCCTTGAAAGATGTTAAAATTTTAGAAGAAGTAGCAGTGATAATCTCAAAATATGTTTTCCCATACACTTTCCACTATTCGGGTAACTTTCTACTCAAGCATTGAACTTGTACGGTGAAGAAGGTCGCCAATGCGCGTGTGGTGTGCATATACCGTCTCTATTTGGGGGTAAGTCCAAAAATGTAATTTCGATTAAAGAATGCCCTGAAATGAGATGGTTATTCCTGTCTATTTATGAATATGAAACATGCTTTCCCCCTTTTCTTTTGCTTCATAGATTGAATAAACATGGTTGCATCGGTTCTTCCGAGGCCAGCTCAGCAGACCGTTGTGTATGATGCGGGTGCCTCAAACCGGCCCCCTTGTTGCATTTTGAATATTTTCATTCCAAGATAACCAAATAAAATTCTAAAATTTCACACACAAATCAGCAAAATAATGTTCTTTAAAAAAAATATTTTTGTTCTGAAGATTAACGATAAAGTTTCGGAAAAATTGCGCTTCGAATATCACTCAATAAAACATCGCACATTCAATCACTGAACCTTGAAACCGGCCCCTACCGTTATTTTGCAATACCTCCGTCAATCCGACATTTCACCAGTATTGCATCTCGATCATGCTCGTTCTACTGCCGTGAAAAATTGACCAGAAAGTTTCGGCGATCGACGATAAAATCTCGGAAGTACGAACGCAAGTTGAAAAACAGAGATATTTCGAACGAAAATGTGCAATTGTCAAATAAGTGCACATTTTGTCTAATTTTGCTTCCGAAAATCCTGCATTTTGTTTACTAATGCGTAAATACACAATAAATCGCGCATCCAAACTTCGATAGCGCACACTGAACAGAAATACGCGGGGGCCGGTTTTAAGGGTAGGGGCCGGTTTGTGGACCACTCACTATACTTATACAAAAAGACTGAACGCGGATTATTCCAGCCTGGACTCCCTTCTTTTTCTTTCATGTCTTTTCACTGAGCCAGGCGTCAAGCCCAAAGGCCAAACCAATCAAGCCTTTTCAAGGTTCATTTCATACATTACTAGTCACTCATACAGTAAACAGTAAACACTTTAGACAGGAATAACCGTCTCATTCGGGGCATTCTTTAATCGAAATTACATTTTTGGACATACCCCCGAATAGACAAAAAGAGGGGCCAGATTGCATTCTCAGCGAATCCAACGACCTCCAGAGTCCAGAGACCGATTTTTTGGTCTATACACACCCATGACCCAGCACTTACATTTGCATGACAACGTAACGAACTTACCTGCGACTTGGTCGTTGTAAATTGAACCTTAAGTTTATCGTCGTCTTAGGACACTGAAGACAGTCTGTATCTGTTCAGTTGTGGTTAAGTTGTAACTTGCAAACACTGATTCCGTAATGTGTATGCGACGTTTCATCACGCAGTTCGCTAGCTACGTACACGTAGCGTTGTGGTTGTACTACTTACTTTGCCCACTTGAAGCTAGCAGGATGTAAAACGCTCAGCCGTAATTTTAGAAGTTAGTGACAGCTTTCAGGGATTTATCGGAAGGTGTGGTTGCCGTTTTGAAGATGGTGGAAATGTATATCTGCTACGCGCTGTGTACACGAACGTACCAGCCGTAATGTTTTACCTAATGAACTAAAAAGAACCCACTGAACCCTTTGTGTCACAGATAATTAAATGCTGCTTGATGTGATACTAGTATGTCTTTATTGATGGTGAACAAATCTGCCAGCGGCACACTAAATTTCAATTTTATGACGTCACGTGCGAGGTGCTATCCCATAGATATGTTGTGACGCACAGTATAATTCCATAAATTGGTCTTTTTCTGTTTTTTTTGACAGCGGGCTCTTTTTTTTTTTTTTTTTTTTTTAATACAGGCACGTGTGTAAAAGCGAATTTCTTTTGATGTATCGAAATGCACAGGTAAAATAGTGCATATCCTTTTGAGAAAATTGACATTTTCACGAATAATTGAACACGAACATAGATGAGAACCTCGCACTTGACGTCACAAAATCAAAATTTTAATATATCTAATGTTTCTTGTCCTTCAAATTCAAAACCTTCTCTCTCAAAAAAAGGTGTTTGTATGCGTTTGCGTGCAGCGGAGATATTTTACTTGAAAAACTTGCGTATTTGTGTTTGCTGATACCTGTTATGCTCAGGGAAGTATTAATGCCATCAACAGAATTGGGACAAGCGAAATGAGACTGTTCATTTTTTTTTTGTTCTCTCTGACAAGTTATTGCCACACAATCATGTTCATAATTGTTCAAACACCTGAACATCACCTGTTGAGAACACATAACTTTTCAGCGGCGTGACACATGGGTTCAAAGGAAGAAAGTTGCTTCATATCCTTCCATAACACGACATCCCTGATATTAGTGATAGTCCTTTCTGGTTCTCGTAACACAAAGGTTTGCGTTCAATAAATGCAAATGTGAAAGACGAGTTTTGATTGGTTTCTGGTCTGTCTTTTGAAGAAGGAGCCCATGCGAGAATGATAGCCATTTTTTGTGGTTGACTGCAAATCTTTGTGTTACGGGGCCCTGGAGTAATTCACATTTTGCAAAGAAACTTTAGGCATGCACCCTGTAGCAGTTCGAATAAGGAACTTTATTAAACGGATTTGACGGCGTTTTCATTGTCAAATACAAAATCGTTATCAACCTGAATGAAAACAAACAACAATATTGCAACATCCCTTTTGAATGTAGGCCTACAGAAATGTTTTTCATGGATCGCTCGTTCTACATTATGTTTATTATCTTCTCTGCCCGAATTATGTCCTTGGTACGCACGCTTTTGAAGTTAGAATGAAAAGTCACAACTAGCATTCAATGTTCTTTCACGTGTTCCACGATTTTTTTTTTTACAAATGCTTAGTATGGTTTCTGTATATTACATAATATTCAGCACAATTGATTGCAAATTAACTAGGATGACAGGATATTCATTCAATATCTGATCCCATTGTTGAGATGCTCTGAATATTTAAAGAAATATAAATGAAAAATAACATTTGAATGAAATTTCGCAACCCATCTGTCATTGCCACATTCTAATATAATGGTTGCGGTTTGCGGTGCTATATTTAACATTGCATTTCCTACATTAGCATAAACGCACATGTATTTTAATAGGATATATACACCAATATACAGGGGGCATGGCGAAGAAAAGTAACTCTCTTCTCCCCTCTCTTGGTCCCATTGCCACATGTATTTTGATATATGTAGGGCTGAAGACAATGAGACTATTAAAATGGCACGATATTGGTAAAACAAAGCGCTTTATCACAAGTATACTGTACGTTAGTTTTATTCCGCTAACGACTAACGACTTACACTGAAGAAAAACACACATCGTGCACAATGGATGTATGTACTGGCTCTTTCTTTTATCAATCTAAAACTCTATTACATTCTTTGTACGCAACCTATAACTCATACAATTACTGACAATGCATCGACAATCACACACTATTACATTGTTGAATGATACTAAACACTGGCAAATAACTCATTTCATGCTTTTCCTAAACAAGGCACATTCATGAGCATGATACACCATCAAATTCTTCGTGGGCAACCTGCAACCGATGGTCGTTAAACAGAATCAACGTTATAATGTTCACCTATCATTAAAAATATGTCATTGAATGTTGTTCATGCAGTCTTTCATCAGTTTTACATGGGAACTCACACTAAAATTTCACCCAATGAAAACGAACTCCATATACTTCTATCGGTTGGTGAAAATAACTAGATTTCTAACTAAAGTAAATCCTTTGGGAGTTTGTGTTGCACAAATTTTGCTCCATATAACACATATTTTTCTATCAATTCAGGCACTCTTATAATTGTAAATACTCACGCCGGGAGTGGAAGTAGCCCTCCCCCCCCCCCCCCCCCCCCCCTCTTGGGATGAGGAATAATGAATGCCCGAAATTACAACAAAAACACCACCATTATACACCCCCCTCTTTCCCCTCAAGCGTTTAAGGATCACTTGATTCCTTCTACCAAGAGACCCGCGCGCATCTCTGAACCCCCACCCCTGTTGGGAGGAAAGCTAAATCCACCCCTGCAAAAGTTGCACTGCATGTACAGTATTGAAGAAGTGCTTCTTTCCAACAGGTGCTAAAGTTGAATTGGAATGTGCCAAATGCGTGCCCTGCTTACATTGTACCACATCTCACCCCGAGAGGAATTAGCGTGATTACACGATACGGCAACCCAGATAAACAATGAAATTTAATAAATTTGTTCATATATGAGATATACACGCATACACTAAAAGTGATAGATAAACGAGATCTTCAGTTTCAAAAAGGAATTCCAATGCAAAAGTGTTAATTTTGAAAGCCTAATAGTGAATATGAAAACAAATTATGGGCCGACAAGAGAAACGATGGTGATTTATAACTTTAAATAATTTTCTATTTACATAAAACCTGTGTTCGGTAATGGGCGGAGCTTTTGCAGGACGTCGGTCTCAGTGAATGGAATCGTACGTTTGAGAGCAAGTGTATTTGCCCGGGTCTCAGTAGCCTATCCGATATGCGTCAGGCTAGTGGGCACAGAACTGAAGGGGGAGAACGAAGTCTGCGACAAGTAACTTGCCCATTTTAGCCCGGCGCATATCAGATAGGCTAGGGTCTCAGTTGATCGTTCTGTCTCGTTTTCGGACCGACGAACAGTAAGAGTTTTATCTCGAGACGTACGCCAAGTCAGAGTCAGATAGGCTATAGGTCTTAGTTGATCCTTCTCTGTCTCGTTTTCGGACCGACGAACAGTAAGAGTTTTATCTCGAGACGTACGCCAAGTCAGAGTCAGAGGTCAGACGCCAAGTCAGAGGTCTATTCAAATAGCCTCTCACTTCGTAGTCATGTAATCTCACTCTCCTCTTCTTCTTCTCCCTTTTCTTTCCCCTTTCGAAAGACATTGTTTAATCGTGTAAAGTAAAGTTCTTTTGTTGTTGTTCCTTTTTGTTAATATTGTAGAAGTGTATTTTATGTTGTTGTTATATATGTTGATTAAGTATGTCTAATTACGCAGTTTATTTATTACACCACTTGTAAATGTTTTGTATGTATATACAGGGCGCACCTGTAAAGCAGTTTTTAACTGAGGTCGCCAACCCTGTATTTTGAAAGAAGACTTGAATAAATAAATAAATATAATAAGTCACCCGTTCAGTAAAAAAAAAAAAAAAAAAAAAAAAAAAAAAAAAAGCTTACCTAAAACAGATCAACACTTGATTGTGTTAAAAGAACATTCGCATACTCTGATTTTCTAATCAGTTTCGACAACTCCCTGTGATGTACACCCAAACCGTGTTATTGACCCCGTGAATTCCAGGCATTACCTCCGTGATGGTGTAAGTAGGTTTAGTGTCACGAAAAGCCAGGAAGGGTGTTCTGTCGCCCTCTACGCCGACCCGGTAGTAACCTCCGCTGATGTCGAACCAGAAGACCACGGGACTCTGTGGATTGCATAGGCTTGGGTTGGAGAAAGTTGATTGGGGAGCGTTGCAGTGCCATAGCCGATATTGTTTGGAGTATGAACAAATTTGTACGAAGAAGAAGTGTCCGTCTGTGCACATGTCTGAGGACAAAACGTGCAAATTATAACGCGCCAATGATACTAAGAATACTAGGCGTTAAAGGGATCGTTCACCCTGAAATTAAGTTGGTTTCAATAAAGGCAGAAACATGAAAGACAATTAATATGAGTGAAGGTTTGGGGAAATTTAAAACTTTTTTTTAAATTCCTACCGAACTAAAGAAGACCCCCGCGAACTATTGACGACACTTCCGAACCCCCGCGCATGTTTGGCGAACTTTTGAGCTTAAAAATACGAATGTTGAACTTTGCAATATTTTTGACATTGGTATCCTTCGCGAACCGTTGGTGTATCCCGTAAGAACCATGTTGGCTTCGTGGCGTAACTCTGTACACGATGTTAGTTGACGAGACCATCATTGCGTCTTGATGATCTTCTTGCGATTAGTATAAAAAATTAAAAAATAATAGAACGGGAAACTTTCTGCGATCGACGGGAAAAATTATAAAAGTACGAGTGCAAGTTGAAAAGCAGATATTTCAACGAAAATGTGCAATTGTCATATATTTCTACGTTTTGAATGACAGTGTCAAGATCCTAACCAGACCGGGCCTTTTTTTTTTTACTGTTCTGTGACCGGGGGTGGGGGGGGGGGGGGGATTGATTCAACTCCCCCCCCCCCCCCCCCCCATAAGATCTCGGCTATCAATCACACAATCGCCGTGAAAATGGTCACACAAGTTTTCTGAGGCGTATTCTACTTATTTATTAAAAAAATATATTTTTCATATTTCATTTTAATGAACTATGCTAATTTATGCGTTAGATCATTAGGTGAAGCTCAAAGAATCAATTTTCTGTCTGTGAATATTCTTTGTAGCAATCACAATTTATTCTTTATTTTTTTTTTTTTTAGATATCCTTCTGTATTTGTTTGTTTTACCCTAGTCTTTGATCTCATTTATTTGTTTTTCGTTTTCTCGCTAATGCTGGGGCTGCCTATGGATATCATAAATACAAAGGCAAACATCTGTTTAGTAAATACTTTGGAATACAGACATAATTCCTACACAATACATCTCATAATACACTGTATGCCATTCCATACATGTGTTATGATAGAGAAAATTTCACTTTTAGATGCACGCATGATCGTAGAAGTGCGAGCTGCGCGAGAACGGTAGGCCCAAATGTGGTTTCGAAATATGCGCAGGATGTACCAGACTCGGGGATCAAAAGTCATGAAAGGCCGGGGCACAGGGAGGGGGGGGGGGGGGGGGGGTGTCATTCAACCCCCCCCCCCCCCAACCACTCCACCCGTTCACCCCGTTCTAGGGTGAAGGGCTGTTTTCACGGGGCAGGCGAATGATTTGCGAAGGACGCGAATGTCGAAAAAATGGATTCGAAGAAGTTTGTCTCTAACAAGTCGTCCGCAAAACATTCGCAGAAGAGTCGAGAAACAATCGGACGAACTTCGCTGCTTGCGCGAGACGTTGGGAAAAATGTCTGAGGATTTGCGAAGACTTTGCGAATATCGCGCAGGTCCTGCGAAGGTCCTGCGCGTATTACGGAGCTCTTAGGACATGTTTAAGAACAAATAACGAACAAACAAAAAAACAAAACACGCCCCGGAATGCGGGAAGCGTTCGCAAGGAATTTCATATTATTTTGAAATTTCCGCCGAACTAAAAACGATTCCAGCAGCGATTTTGCGAAGCTTCTTAACCTATGCACACGTTTTGCGAGCTTTTGCAGCCGAATATGCGAATGTCGGACTTTTTTCGACATTCGTGTCCTTCGCAAACCATTCGCCTGCCCCGTGTAAACAGCCTTTTACTATACTGTTTGTCAGTTAACCATGGTCACCAGAATTGTAGTGTAAACCTAGCATAACAACCGAGTAAATAGAAGACTTACATATTTTTGTCCTGCGTTCGCTGATCAAGTGCATGGTCGTCAAGCTGAGATAGAAATTATTTCCGCTTGCCATGCATTTGAACGTGGTCCATCCGGCTGGCACCTCCTGCAATGTCCTAAAGAACAAACCCGCTCTTCTAGTGGTGGCCATATAGGTTGAGCAAACTGTGGGTAAGGAGAAGGGCGTGGTGTTACAATCGGCTCATCTCTTGAGAAAACCTTAGACATGGTATACGGATCTCACGGCGAGTGATCTTAAGCAGAACGTTCATGCGAGTGCAATTAACACTAATTTTGTCTTCCTGTTGAACTTCCTTCATAACTTCCGCTTCAATACATGTGTTCTTGTTATCATCTTAAAAAGTCAAATTTTCCAGAAATTTAAGACATTGTTGAGATGTGATGTAATCGCGTTACAAACTGGTCTATTTATGTGTATAAACAAGTGAAACTAGCAAATGGTATGCGAGAATATTGTGTTATTTTTCACTGTTTACTTCATTCAGAAATGTGATGAATAGAAATTCCCGTTGCGCTACCACTTCTTTTTATAAAAAAAAAAAAAATAAACACCAGTGTTCTAGTTTTGGTCTTGCTCAATCAATAACTACATCATTGAGATGCTCGACCGCCGAAGGTATTTGGACATATTCCATAATTTTCAGCTTAGACCCAACTTACAACCCACTTTTATTCATTTCGCAACTATGCAGACAGATTGATTACATCATCACATACAATAGTTCTTTAATCCTTTGTATACCAGAGAACCATCTCTTACATATCACGTACGTGCGTTAATTTGTGAATAAAAGCAAATGTGGCACAAAGTTCAAAAAGGTGATATAATTTAACGATCTTTCGCTCCACTTATACCTAGCATTTAAATCAATGGATGAACTTCTTTCTTATCGATGATTTGGGCAAGCATCTGAACGCACATGCTGTTTGAAGGTATTGAAAAACTAACTTACACTCGCAATGCCTCCCTATATAGCTCTGTTGGCAAACACATCGATAGTCAGCCCCCTCCCCAGTCCGATAGCCTCCATTCTGGCACGGTTCTGCAGAGAAGAAAATGCAATCAAATGGAAAATCATGAGCATAGTTATCAAATATACCATGCACGGAGAAGTTCCAGTGAAACTATGGATTCCAATGTGGCAGGAATAGTACTATTTCTTGAGGGGCGCAGCCCCGAAAAAAATAGTACTATTCCTGCCACCGAGGAATCCATAATTTCACCTGGTACTTCGAAAATAGTGCATGGTATATTTGATTTATATCCTGCAATTATTACAAGAGAGAAAATGAGATGTCAACTTAACACAATTGCTCATTTGGATTTTTCCTTGTCACACAAACAAACGATGCAAATAACGACGAAAAAGTAACGACGAAAAAGTAAAGAAGAAACGACGTTTATATGCAAAGCTGATTGACGACCTTTCACGGCGGCGGCAGCGCAAGCTCAGTACAAACATTAAACGATCGATCGACGGATATCGATAGCAAAATATAATTTTTTCTGAAATAATGACGTCAGAATATTGGTATAGTATACAAAGATTTCATGACCATGAGGGATCTTGTGGAATCTATTTGCACCGAGGTTGAGTGGAGGCGCGTGGTACTATTTACCTGAGACCTCAGGTCATTTGACACCCTTTCAACCAATCAAGGAACTGGAATATATTAATGAGGGATATAATGAAAAATATTTCGAGGTCTAACGTCACGCAACATCATGGTTAAAGTTGATTTGGTCACATGATGCTATTTGAACCAATCACTATACAGGATTCAATCTATGTAGGATATAAACAGGATTATTTCACGTAACGTTTCCTCCATTCCTGGTCCTTATATGCTCGAGAATTGTTCTTGAATACGTTTTAAAAGCTTCGTCACATGCGCATGACCTACTCACGAAGTACGCGATGTTCGCAAAATCTTCGTGAAATCCTAAACAGATTCCGACAGTTTGTTGAATGTCTTGAGCATGTCTAACGAAAGCAGTAAAGATCGTCCGACCATTTCTTGAAAAGGGGGTATCACACGAGGCGGCGAATGCTTAGGAATGTAGCGAATTTTGGATTCGTCAACAACTTTTTTTGACGAAGCTTAATTGGCGAACAACAGGGTTCTGCGTGGACCTTTTCTGTCCCCGAGGGGCCTCTGCCCTCCATGTAGTAGGCATACCTTGCTTCCTTGGCATGACGAACTGAATGGCAAATTTCTCTCAATGAATTTTGTACATGAAACATATGGTCACGGGGTCGCTAAAATTGGAGAAACAGTTAAGAACTACAGCGACACCGTCTTGCAACCGTTTGCAAATTACTGTTTTGCAAACACTTCCAACTGTTTGCGGAAAAATAGATTCGAAATGACATATTGAACATGTTAATTTTTTTTTTTTTTTTTTTTTTACAAATTTGCCACGTACGCAAGCATTCGTCGCTTAGTGATATACCCCCCCCCCCCCCTAAGGGCTGTGTTCACGGGGAAGGCGAATGATTTGCGAAGGACGCAAATGGCGCAACATGGCAAATTCCGACATTCGCAATTTCTGCTGCCAAAGCTCGCAAACATGCACGTATGTAGGTTCGGAAGCTTTGCAAATCGCCCGCGGAAGTCATTTTTACTTTGGCGGAAATTTAAAAATAATAATAAATTTTTCGCGAGCGCTTCCCGCATCCCGGGCCGTTTTTGATTCATTATTGTTCTCAAATATGTCTTCAAAGCTCCGTAATGTGCCCACGACCTGCGCAATATTCGCAGAGTCTTTGCAAATCCTCAACCAGTTTCCGAAATGTTGCCGAATGTCTCGCGCAAGCAGCGAAGTTCGTCAGATTGTTTTTTAACTTTTCTGCGAACGTTTTGCGTACGTCTAAACTGTACGAGAATGATTTGCAAAGCCCAAACATTCGCTTCATTCACAAATCGTTTGCGTGCTCCGTGGAAACTGCGCTCTAGGCTTTTTTGCAGCAGAAAATGCGAATGTCGGACTTTGCCATTTTTTGACATTCGCGTTTTTCGCAAATCATTCGCTTGCCCCATGAAAACAGCCCTTCGAACGTTCAAGCGAACTTCTTGAAAACCGGTGGTCTCGCATGTTTGGCGGCAAATACGCACCATGCGCGTGGTCGAGGTGTACGACTTATCTTCCTCTTCTTCACAGTAGCACTTCAAACATATTCCTACAGCGACAAGCAGCAGGGCGTCCTTTTCAATTTAAAAAGCTTCCTCTCCGGATGATCCATGGTCACGACAGGTTTCAGAACTTGCAGGTCCAACTCTTGTCCATCCTCTGGACAAGAACTAATGCTGGCAATGTAAATGTGACCCAGAAGACTTAAAATGTGTGCATTGCCTACCGCTTTGCACATCCAAGCACACCCTCTCATAATGTCATAAAACGCAGCATAACTAACCTTATAAATGATAATGACGGGTTGGCCAACGTGCTTTTAATGATGTACCACGTATTCTGTATCGATACAGCCCTACTATGAAGACCCCACTTGCTACACGCCGACATCGTGCTGCTAGTGGCATGCAGTATCGTCGAGGCAAAGTCATGCACGTTGACCACCATAATTTTGGTCCTAAGCATTTTGTGACGTTAGGTGTACTGAAAGTTGGGTGTGCAAAACATACTAACAGTGCAGACATTTTTTCCGCCATTTTATGGCTCATCTTCGCGAGCGTCGCGCCGGACGTCGCGCAGCTCAACCGTACCGACACGATCAAATGTGTGCGCGCAGCCTTTCTGCCAGGCTGTTAAACATTTCTGATCCCAACAGGCAAATATAGTTTAGCAATTGAACCCTATTCACTGTATCATTCTCCTCTTTTCTGAGTCCATCCCTTTCTCTTGGGGGAGCTGGAGAAATTGAGAATGATTAGTCTACTGCAGCCAGACCTCTTTGTCGAATATCTTGGTTTAGAAATGTGCAACATGCCTGGAAATCAAGCTAGTACACGCATATTGTTCGCAGCACAGGACCACGTGGCCGACAGTACAGTATTTCTGATTGGCTAGTGTTCATCGCAGTATTGCCGATACCACTTCCTTTCTATTGTGCAGTCGTGTCGGCTTCCGGTCTCATACACAGATCGAAAACAACGAACTAAAACATCGCCTAACCACCTAAAGAGTCCTGCAAGTAAAGTTTTAGGGATAAAACGAAATGAATATCGCTTGTTGTCATGACGACGTTTTTCTAGTTCTGTGATCGAAAAACGGGCATGACTCTAAAGAAAATCAAAATGTGGCTGCCTGTCGACTCTAGGCGATACAGATAATTGGATCCATGGTTCATGAAAGTATCTACATATACAAAAACCTAGCCATACCTGGAGTCACGCATATGCGAATCCTGGCGGTAGGGGCAGACCGAGGTACGGCAGCATGCATAATCATTCCCGCAAAAGAGCCTGGGACTTGCTGAAGTTCCTTCAACTCCATGACGACCATCTTGTTTTCTTTTTCCAACCAAATCGTCGGGCAACTCATCATCGGAAATGGCGAATTCGTCGCCCAAACTAAAATGTAACGGAAGAATAAGATATCTGGAAAGAATAACACACAGGTGATTTACCGTTCACGGTAAATTTCACGAAATCACTGCCGTGATTATTCCTTCATAACCACCTAAAGAGTCCTGCAAGTAAAGTTTTAGGGATAAAACGAAATGAAAATCGCTTGTTGTCATCATACGTGCCTATGGCAGCATTAGAAAGCGTGATTATTTCTCTTTAGCTTGGTGTTCCATTTGCTATGATGTCTTTATGTACAGTTCTCCCGACGTCAGCAGTCACATGTTGCAAAATACATTGTTTTCAATATAGAAGGCTTCATTTCTTTTGAAGATGCAATGTGTTATGAAAGATGACATAGATGACGGTGTTTGTCTTATGTTTGTCAATGATGTAATTTTTTTCATGGTCATGATAATGTTGATGGATGGAATGTATTCGAAAGATGTTCAGGTGATCATTGGTGAGCTAAAAATGGACAAATGATGTTCACTCCTGTTTGGAATACCAGTGTGACATTAGCCTTGAATAATGTTTGTATAAGGTTAAGCTGATGTTTACTTTAAAGTGATTGATTATAAGATGGAGAGATGCCTCGCTTGTCGAGTTTCCTGAAGGCCTAAGCAATATTGTGCAACTCTAAGGATGAGTATAGCCCCAAACGATTATATGAAATTAACTAAACACAACAAAAACAAGTATGTCCCCACCTAAGCAAAAAAGCATAACTTTTCATTGAAGAGGTTTGAGCAACTTGGCAGGATTGTTTCTTCACCTATTGACTAAGTACCGTGTGAAAATCACATTAATCCACTTAGTCGTACATGAGCGAGCACACATTAAACGCAGAATTGTCACTTTTCAAAAGTCACAAGGGTAATTTTTGGATTCTGTCATATACATTGTCCTGGTGAATTTTCTGGTGCATAATTTATGTCCTTTCATCGTTTACCATCCATCTCTCGACACACTTACACCTATCCCGACACTTAATCCGTTGTTCGAGTTGAGTGAGCACCGTTTAAAAATTACTCGTTCCTATTAAGTTTGACACTTTTAAAAACCCTTTATTTTTTTAGGAAAAAAATAAAACTGGATATTTTGACATAGATGTAACATGACCTTTTATATAAACATAAGAAGTAATTTCCGTGTCATGGTTGAGTGAATACACTTGAAAAATCGCAAAGGAAATGTCAAAATGTACTGTTCAAACAGCATAAACAATTACCCTTTTGACTTTTGAAAAGTCATATTTTGCGTTTGCTCACTCATGCATGAATAGACCGATCAATATCATTTTCACATAAAATTTAGCCAATGAGTGTAGCAACACCCCTGCCAAATTATTTCTTCTATAACCTCCTGGCTAAAAAGTTATGCGGTTGATAAAAAGGGGGTACTTACTTTTTTTTGTGTGTGTTTATATATCGTGACCTCTGGGATATGACTCGGAACGTAACTTTCCTCAGAGTTTGAATTTTTCATGTACACAAGTTGAATGTGCGCTCGATGAACGATTATTAATCAGTTCGACCTTTATTCAGAAGTAGCAATGAGCTTTATTATTTGGCTCTACTCATAATTGATATCTAATCTATATAAACATTTATCTCAAAAACTATAAATTGATTCCTTGACGGTTAATCAATTGCGTAATACTTCGTTTGCCCCGTTAAATGAAATAAATGATTTAGCAGAAATATGTTTGTACATAGATACTCTGTCATCATCCAAACCTTTCGAGCAGCCACTATTAGGAACAAATACCGTGTGTTAAGAGGTAATTTCAGAGATGTCAATGAATGAATTAAGATGCAAAGTCAACGATGAATTGCAAAAATGACTTTACTCAACTTTTTGTAAAAGGAGGCCAGCTTTCTACAGCGTGCCGTTAAAGCTTTTTAAGGCAGGGACGCCCATTGGTAAGTGAAACAAATAAAATTGTGTAAAAAAAACACGGGAAATAGAACATAATGAACGCGATAAACTCTTTTAAGAAAGTGGTAAAAATTCACCTCATTGAACAATACTCTTTATGATTTTATTTCAATATGCCGAGATAATACATTTTACTTTTTTGCGTGTTGATCTCTCCCATGACTTGGTACAACATTGTCACCTGCAAAGTTATTCTCATGTTAATATATAAATGCTAAGATAAAGCAGTTGGAATGGTTGAAATTGTTCCTTTTCTTCTCTCTCTCTCTCTCTCTCTCTTTCTTTCTCATTCTACCTTCTATAAGGTCATTATCGCAAAGGTTTGGCATACCATCAAGCTTTGGCTTCATATGAAATCCCTTCTCTTTAATTTCCCTTCATTCCGTTTTAAGTTCTGTATTCTATTCATAATTTATATCTAATCTATATAAACATTATCTCAACAAACATAAATTTATTCTTTGACAGTTAACCAATTGCGTAATACTGCGCTTGCCCCATTAAACGAAATACATAGTTTAGCAGAAATATGTTTGTATAAGATGCTCTGTCATCATCCAAATTCACTGCAAATGATTAGAAAGTATATTTTTATGATAGCACAGCTTCGTTTAAAATCACCATACCTGCTAATTAAAAAAACGACATATGAAGAAAAAAAGACAAACCAGTCATTCAGGCCCGTAAAAATGATGATGATGATGATGATGATGATGATGATGATTATTATTATTATTATTACCATTATTGTTATCATTATTACGGAGTTATAAACGGAGTTTTTGCGAGGAAGCGAAACGACCAAGCGGGCAGAGGGCAATGGGAGGGGGTATCCGTCTTCCCAGAGCAGGGGCATCTTTGCATTTTGAGCACCCCCCCCCCCCTCAGAAAAAACACACGTGTTAATGTTTTATTAGGTATAACAGTAGTATGATTTTCTCCAGATAGGGCCATGATTATAGCATCTATCTTATCGTGCCTGAGAACAGAACATAAACCACTACTTCCAGTTCCGTCATTACCTATAACAAAGTTAGCATCATCTCTCGTATGTTTTTTCATCAATTTAAAAAACAACATTATGCCATTTAAAAAATAATAACCGAGCGGACCTTTAGTCATATCAGATATAACAAAACAAACAGAAAATGGAGTACAAAAATACGAACCAGATATTGCCCAGAGATGGAAGGCTATCGCCAATCCAATGTGTAGACCACCAATCATCTTCATGTCGCTAGATCACAATGTCTGCAAGCCGATTATGAGGTGAAGACACGGGTAAGACCACACCTATCACGATCGGGTCGTTGGTAAGGTTGGGGCTGCTACTGTGCACACGTCCAAAACAAACGAAGTGATCCGAGGCGTTCTCGTGAACTTAACTCTGAACCGAGTCCACAGACCAAATTTCGATGTTGTTTTGGCCGTACCATACAGCGCTCTAAAGCAATTCATCGACTCCTCAGGCACTATTGATAAGCGTGGTTGAACGCGGACGGACGGGGTGAGAAACAAACTGCCGATGTGTGTGCGTGTGCGTGTGTGTGTTCGGAAAAGAAAGAACATAACAGATTGAAACAAAACGTGTGTACGTGTGTGTGTGTGTGTGTGTGTGTGTGTGTGTGTGTGTGTGTGTGTGTGTGTGTGGCGGGTGTATTCCTGGGTCAAAGTTATGACAATTTTGACAGATTTATATCGCCTTTCATGGGCTTAAATGGATAATTCACCCTGAAGATAAGTTGGTTTCAATAAAAGCAGAAACATTAAAGAAACATATAAGTGATGGTTTGACGAACATCCATCAAAGGATATAACAAGTTATGATCTCCTGAAATTTAATTTTTGTGACGTAAAATATAATTACATAAATTGCTCTTTGTCTTTTTTGACACGAGAATGATTTTTCCATGCAGGTTTATGTGTAAAAACGTATTTTTGATGATGTATCAAATGCACACGTAAGAGGGTGCATATTTTCTGTTGTTGTACATAACATATGGGAATGCACCTCACACGTTTCAGGATTTTTTTTTGACAATG